>JAZKJV010010175.1:0-36986 GCA_037367405.1 Ottelia alismoides | reverse complement strand
TATCTATACGTGTCTAAATAATGTGACATTATTCTTGATAATTAAATCTAATTTAGGTATCATTATTTCTCTTTTTTTCAATACTCGCAATTCTCTAATGGAACAATACTTGAACTCTTTCAAGGATAATGTGCCTTCTCCTCAGATATTTGGAGATAAGACAGTGTGATTGTAAAAGCCATGTATAGTGACTTAGAATGTGAGATCTAATCACATTTCCAGATCTAACGAACCTCTCAGAGATGTCTAGTCATGTCATACATGATACCCAATCTTCCCATAGCATTTGAATCATATTCAGATCAATGGCCAACAATTGGACTAAGAGTAAATAACAAAACTACGGAACGGAGTCACTAAAATCCAAACATGATTCATCACTCCCTCGAAATGGAAGCGTCATGGTATACAATCGTTTAAGATCACATCACCCTCGAGTATATGTAATACATGTACCTCCTGCATACTAGAAGATCATGATTAAACCAGAAGTTCGGATCTCCTTTGAATTGTCTCCTTCATGATTTTATCTTTAAATTTCTCATTCAATCATTGGGAGCTGGTGTTGATCATATGCTTTCCAAAAGCATATATCATACCTTCAAATCATGTCCTGCTACCAAAGCAAGACAACCATCGATGGATTTTTTATTGATCCCAATATCTCATGAGTGAGCTTATATCTTCCGGTTCAGTAGATAACCTATACGATACCTTTAAGAGATCGTATTACTTATATGCCCTTATATACACACCAGCATACCGATGTATAAACCTTGACTAGGTTATCAACCTAGTGGTTTGCAAAATGTACTATTAAGATATGTAGTAATATATCTACATTCGATCAAGGGATGTGTGTCTATACGTGACATTATACGACGTAGGTCTTAGCTATTTTGTTCTTGCTAAGTCAACTCTTCGACTTAACTCATTCAGCACTACGAATCCTTATTCCTATATAGAGAACATGTATCAAGAGGTCGGTCAGATGTCAACCTTCGGATTAAGGATTGCCATCTCCTACTCAAGCTAGAGATTCTTTCTTGATAATCACTTAGCGGTGTAGTTGACTCATCAATCTAACTCTTTAGACATTCAACCTTATACCAGCCTCTAGGATCCAACCTTTAGATCAATAGTTGTATGATATCAAGATGGTCATGATACATGATCCTAATTGTACTAACGAGCCTATTATACATATTAGTTATTCTTCATTTCAGATTGAAGAGCGATCTGCAATAACTTTTATTGCATAATTGCTCGTTGTGGTCTCACATGTCCAACAATGCATTCATCTTGAGACATGATGTTTGTTTACATTTTGGGAAAATGTGTATGAAAGGAAAATGAATGCAACATTTACTTTTCTTTTACTTTGTTTATTCTCCTACTTTTATTGATGTAGTATTTCAAATGTGAATCCGATGCTTATGAGAGTCGTTGATGAGTATCACGTTCTTAAGGAGCAGGGTGTCATACTTTCTCTCTTGTGGCATGTCACTCCACTCTACGGATCCTTCTTTCTGCTCATGTAGTATGAGACCGGTCACTCCCCCAACTTGATGTAGAGTGCCTTTTTGTACAGCGACCTACACGAGGAAGTCTATTTGCAACAGCAACATGGGTTCGATGCTGAGAGAGTGATAGAAGATCATGCAAACTTCATGAGGCTATTTATGGCCTCAAGCGGATTACCATAGCATGGTTTCAAAAGCTTTTGGATCCGATAGAGCAGGAAGTGCATAACAAAGGACCACGAGGCATTGTCATTATTCTGATTTATGTTGACACCATTATTATTAGAGGATATGATTTTTTCCTTTCTACCGTGACACATTGATGGTATATTTTCCAGAAATTTCTAACAGAAGACTTTTGATGTGCATCTTCTCAAATGAAAAGTGGTTCCTAAGTTCATGAAAGGAAAGCAGTAACAGAATATCGCAGTTCAACACCTTGTCAGATTGACAAACTTCATGAGGCTATTTATGGCCTCAAGCGGATTACCATAGCATGGTTTCAGAAGCTTTTGGATCCGATAGAGCAGGAAATGCATAACAAAGGACCATGAGGCATTGTCATTATTCTGATTTATGTTGACATCATTATTATTAGAGGATATGATTTTTTTCCTTTCTACCGTGACACATTGATGGTATATTTTCCAGAAATTTCTAACAGAAGACTTTTGATGTGCATCTTCTCAAATGAAAAGTGGTTCCTAAGTTCATGAAAGGAAAGCAGTAACAGAATATCGCAGTTCAACACCTTGTCAGATTGAGAAACTGAAGCTCCATGTGAGGTCTGAACTTTCTCAGCAGGATCGTGAACTGGAAGATCACCCTTTTCTCCAACTTCCCTTTGTTGTTCAAATTCTCTAAAAAGGGATTGACATAAAAATTATATATATAATGGGACTGGATTTAAAGAAAAAGATGTGACTGTGATTTCACGTGATGATATTCTTTGTTCAGAAATGCACCTGAATCCTGTTTTGGAAGTGAGCAGCTGAACGGATACCTGCAGTCAAGACTAAATGTAAAAAACGAAATAATCCTTTACTGACAGAAAATCCAAATATACCAGGAATTAATATCGTAAGAAAAAAATATGGAAATATTTATAAGCATGCATTCTATTAAACTTGTACTTGATGAGACATCATTGCTGCGGTTGACTCATATGAGTCTCTTTCCCTTATTTACTTAGAGGAGTATAGCTGCAAGGAGATAAAACTTCATTTCCAATTGGAGAAAAGAGTTGCACGGTGAGTGTGATAGGAGTTCTGAACCTTTTTTCTGTGCAGAATTTTTCTTGTAAATGATTTGCGAATGACGATTTCCCATTGGCTGACCACCAATTGATTTTTGTGCAAAATATCAGTATCTACTCAAGATTCTGTGGCACCTCAAATATGGTCCCACAAGGAGTACTCACAAAAATAAAGGGAAATTATGCGGCCTGAAAAACTGCTTGGCAACTTAGACTTCAACATTTTCAATGGATACCTTCAGTCCAATTTGTTCCGAAGTCAAGAACTAAACATCATGATACATTAGTGACTAACACTAGCTCGGGAGAGGTCAATTCAATATGGATACTGTTTACAAGGATTTTGCATGATCTATCATGAGACATCCATTACGTAGCATGGATATTTCGATCATATGATCACAAAACTCAGGATACAATATGTTTTCCCAAATTTCAGGCAATGTAGGGAAGATTCTCTTATCTTTCTCCCTTTTGCATGATGCCCAATTGCCTAGTTGTTTTGCTATCGATACATTTAAGTAGAGATGAAAATGAATATAAATATTTGGTATCCAATCAGTAGTCATATTAGTTATATATGTAGAGAGTAAAATGGGGCTGCTCCCTCGGAGTAGCCAACGGGCTGCTCCCACCCCATTTTCTTCCAATTTTTTTTATTTTTTTGAAAAATAAAAGTATGTATATTCATCACTATATCCCTTTAATGTTCCATTAAAATTTCGTCAGAAACAGAGACTCATATACCCTTCATCTAGAACAGGTAATTTTAACGGTCTTAGAATTGCTGAAATTGACATGTTCTGGATGGAGGATATAGGAGTCTCTGTTTCTGACGAAATTTTAATAGAATGTTAGAGGAATATAATGATGAATATACATATTTTTATTTTTCAAAAAAATGAGGGGAAAATGGGGGTGGGGGCAGCCCGTTGGCTACTCCCAGGGAGCAACCCCATTTTACTCATATATATTAACATTCGTATTCATTTTCAAGTGCAAGTATGTATATCACTTTCACACTCGCTAATATTCGTATTTATATATCCATTTTAATACATAAATATAGTCATAACTTTATCTATAACTGTGTGTAACAACATTTTATGATTGCATTCGCCATTGTTGATATAATTATATTATGAAATGAATATACTTGACATATCTATTTTATGTGTAAACCATCTTAAACATGCATATTTTAGTTAATTTATTAATATTTCTATAATTTTTATATCTGATTTGCATTTGTTTTATATTGGTATTCATTTTTGAGGATATGGTAACACATTTTTCATATCCGTCAATATTTGTCTCCGCATTCGCATTTATATTTTAAAACGGATAAGGATATGACTATGCCTATACTTGTATCTGTATCCGGCCGTTTGCATCCCTACATTTAAGCCTATGGAAGAACAATGTTTATGCGAGAATTTCCACTTCTCATCCTCTTTGTATGTATGAAATAAACCCCAGCATATATTTGTTTCAGACAGCTTGTGGGTTTGACAATAACACCATTCCCTTGTTCAAGATAGGCATATCCATGCTATGATCTTTGGATTGTGCGGCATAGCAATAAGCTTAATATATATAGCTAATATATATATCTGAACTAAATGTGCATTATCTGCCATTTTTTCGTATCAAAAGGAGCTTTATATATTATACTCATTTTTTTTTGTTAGATCGAAGTTCATATGTTCGGATTCCAAGTTTTCTAAGCAAGTTCCCTGCTTGACAGGTTAATGTTCGCTTTTTTTGTTTCTAACAGAGATTCATACATGAGATTCAAAGTGTGTGTCTTTAACATGCAGACCATTACCATTAATCTATTGCACCTATAAAAACATATATTATATAATCAATGTGTGGCTAACACAAATATACAAATTTATGAATTTAGAATTTAAAAGTATACATAATGGTTTTACATTTTTGGGAGTTTTTTAGAATCTTTTCAGAGTATAAATAAAGCCTAATACGCCAATAATTACTATTGCAAGTATGAGCGTTTTAGGATATTTCGGTAAGATGTTATCGTTCTTTCAAAAAAGATGTTATCATTTTTTTCATATGAATTATATGTTGTTGTATTGGAGTGTTTTATTGCATGCGTTGTTATGATTAAGATTTTTTAAAAGAAATTAGGGCATAATATGGTAGAATTGTATTGCATATAAAATCCTTAAGGGAGACCTGATAGGATATAGTTATGAAGAAAATGATTTCATCAAACTTATTGTTGAATGATTCAAAATTAATCCTAATCAATTTGAGATAGTGTTTAGGCCTAGAGAGTTAGGAATAATGATTGCCTTCACACACAAAACAGAGGAAAAAGAGACATGAGAGCATGTGTAAGACACCAAAAGTTAATCCATGCATATTATGTGATCCAAATACTCTATCCATCCAATTCAACAAGGCAGTTTCGACAGAATTGGTTTTGTGCCAATCTGAGTTCATATGTGAAATGTCAATTGTTCGATTTTCTGCATGTCAATATGCAAATTGTCCAGGCAACTCACGAAGTCAATTTTTATCCTGTTATCAGAGCATGACATATATACAATAATTAATACCGTATCAAGGAAAGAAATCCAACGGACAGGATTCATTGTTAGACGGAGTTCATTTGTGCATAATATGGTCAATACAGTGTTAGATCGAAAAAAATAATTAATCGGGAACGTCTGAAAGTCCAATATTGATCCCAGCTTTGGATAATGACAAATGTACGAACATATGGATTGGCTTCACAGAAGCTTTCCAACGAAACTGAGTTTGCATCTACGAACATCGGAAGTAAAAGTTATAGGGTTCGGAAATTTGGAGCAATTTCTATAGATATGCATTAAATCCAAAAAAATAGTGTAGTTCACCAAAAATCCCATAAAAATATTCACCAGAGCACCACACCAAAGCCCGTCGGACTTCCACTGGAGGGCCATCGAAGCATTGGAACTCAACATATTTTGCATATGAATTTGTACTATGACTCCCCTTAATGATCTCGTAATTCCATGCTTCGTTTCGTTATCCAATATACTTTTCTACCAAATTTTGCATAAAATATTGCTGATATAATTGGACCCAAAAATCCAGGTCCAATTGTCAAAAAGAAGACTTTTTTTCTGAGAAACGGTGGGAAGGGCCACCTTTAGAGGACCTTCCAAAAAATATATTGATAATAAATTAAAGAATTACATCGGTCAAGATTCCAGGAGGGCTCCGGCATGCCCAAGTACATTTTCGGAATAGAATCTCGACCCCTCAAAAATCACACTATTTCTGACCAACCAAATGCAACAGATTGTGACACAAATCTTTAATCTCCCGTTCTCTGAGCTTGCCAACCACCTGCAAGAGTCTCATAAGTTGTCCTTGTTACTCCAATCAAGGCCTGTGATTGCCACTCTTTGCCATACTTCAACCGAACTAAAGCATTCAAAAAATAAGTGATTCACATCTTCCTGCGATTCGCCACATCTACTGCACACCTCCACAGTTCCAAGGAAGAGCCTTTCTCTTCTAGTTGCCGTCAACATCGTTCCCTCCTCAGAAACCAGAGAAAAACATTTATCCTAGAAGGGATCCGCCAAGATAAGATCATATCGCGGTCCCTCGAGATCATGGATTTCACATTGGAAGGTTGGGCAGCCAAAGATCCGCAGGCCTTCCGCACTGAGAAGGATCCATCACGCCAACCCCACGAGTCGTGCCCCTCCGTCAGACCCGCCCGGTTAGACAACCGATCAGACAGACTCAAAAAATCATCCGCTCTCTGATCCGACAACTCCGCCACAAAGGTAGGAGACCATGACCCGTTCGCCCACACCTCGGCCAAGCCATACACCAATCTCAATTCCCTCCAAAAACTTGGGTTGCTCTATCCAACGGGTGATGCAGCATGATAGCAAATTTCATGAACATTTGTGTTATTTATTCTATTTAGCATTTGTTTTGTTTATTTGATTTTATTTCATTCCCATGTAAAAGGCTCATTATAAAAGGCCTCTTTTTATATTTTTCCTTTGATTTCTTCTTTCCCTAATTTTAGGGATTTGTTGCTTCTTTTGAGGGGGACTAGCCTCTATAAAGGGCTCCCTTGTATTAGGTTTTTTTTTAAGTTGAATTGAGTAAAAATTTTTCCTATCCCTAATTTTCTCTCTCTCTCTCCCTCTCTCTCGGTCCCGCACGCCCTCTCTCCATGACCCCTTCGTTCCCCGTAACCCTACCCCTCCCAGCGTCGCACCCTTCTCCCCACCTCCCTCCTGATTCCGCCGCCTCTCCCTCTTCTCTCCCTCTCCCTCTCGATTTCGCTCTCCCTCCCCGACCTTTTCTTCCCCGTCACCGAACTCCCCACCGCACCGCCCTTCCCGCAAACCTCTCCTCTCCCTCACGCGCCGCCACGCCCAACGCACTCCTCCCCTCTCGCATCTCGCCGCGCCGCCTTTCCCCTCCGCGACTGCCAGTCGCGCATGCCACCCCATCGCCTCGGCCATCCCCCACCGTCGCCGCCTTCTGCGCCCCACCACCCTCGTCACTCCACCGCCCCACCCGCCTGCCGCCTGCCCCCCTCCCAGTCGCCATCACCTCCCCGCCAGAGCCGCCTCGCCGCACCATACCGCCAACCTCCTCCATCCATCACCGGTATTCTCCTCCCCGAGCCGCAACCCCACGACTTCGCCCAGCACTCAAACACCCTCCGCCGACCCTGTCTAACCCTCCCTCCAGCAACCGCGAACCCCAGTGCGGTCGCCATCGACTACCTCGTCAACCGTGGACTTCCCGTGCTGCCGAAGCCTTCCCGACCGTGGTTCCTGTCCGGGATCAGATCTGAAGCACGCCCTGTTTACCCTTGCCGGTTGTGGTATGAGCGCCCGTTTATCATATTCTACCGCATAAATATTAGTTGTGGATTGTGATATTGTTGATTTGGTTTGGTGAATCGTTGAGACCCCTAGTAGTTGCAATATTGTAATAATTTTCTAATCCTTTTAACTCATCTATTTGCCCTAAATCTGTGGGTCGAAATCGGTGCTAAAACGCAAATAACTTGACCATTATTGTTGCTGAAATTTGCTTATCGTTCACCACTTTACTTGTTCTTCAATCTCAATTCCATAGTTCCCTTGTCAAGTCGCCTGTTATGTCATTAGCCCATTAGGTTGCATCAATTATCGTTGCTGATTTTGGCCTGTCGTGCATCATTTATCTCGTTCGTCATTTTGTTTCAATAGTTCATTTGCTTGAATCGTCGTTTAGGTTATTGCACACCTTGGTTGCATCAATTTGGTATCAGAGCATCACGATTCTGCATTTCGTCTGCATCCCGTTTATTCATTGCATATAAAAAACAAAAAAAAACCACAAAACAAAACCACAAAAAAAAACCCCAAACAAAGAAGGCTAAAACCCTAGGATAGCCATGGCCGACAAATCTAGTGGCTCTAAACCCACCTACACTACACATCCTGAATTAACCTTAGAAGCTTTGTTTGCCCAATTACAACACATGAACAATCAACTGAGTACCCAAATTGCCGGCCTAGACCGTAAAATCACCGTCGCCCATGAACAAATTGCTACCTTGAATAGTCGCGTGCTAGGACCAGACATTAGTGATGAAAACCCCAACAAAGGTCGACGCACTAGCCGGAAATCACACTCCCGGAATAGCACTTCCCGAGACTCTAGCTCTTCTACTTCTGACGGACATGTTAGCGAGTATCATTCACAGGAAAGTGAGGAAGAAGGACCCAGAGAATACACCCCCTTCATTCCCAAGACTCCAGATCCATACCCCTTTGGCTATACTCCACAAACTAATGGTGAACATCAACACCAACCACGAAATGGAAACAAGTCCGACGATGGATGGGATCGAGGTATCCGTCTCGATGTCCCAGAATTTGACGGAGGACGAGATCCTGACGTCTTTTTGGACTGGCTCCAAGCCGTCGAACACTTCTTTGTGTAGAAGTCCATGCCTAGCGAACGTAAGGTCCAATTCGTCACTATAAAATTAAAAGGACATGCGCTGCTATGGTGGGACCGTTTGCAATCTGAACGCAAACGAAAAGGGAAGAGTAAGATCCGCAGTTGGAGCAAGATGAAAGCCAAGCTGAAAACCAAATTCGTGTCGGAAGATTACAAACGAGATCTATACGCACGACTGCAATCATGGAGACAAGGCACCATGAGTGTGAGGGAATACACCGAAGGGTTCCAATCCCTAGTCCATCGCAACCGCTTGCAGGAAACTCCTATTCAGGAGGCCACCCGCTACATGCAGGGCCTCCGCCAAGTCATCCAGGATGAACTCTACCTCCACAACTGTCGTGATGTCGACGAAGCCTACAAGCAAGTTGAACGGGCTGAGATCAAGCTTGCTAAAGCCCAGACGAGGAAGATGCCTTTTTTTTGCGAACTCCGCTCCTCGTACCAGTGCCACGATGACATACTCCAAACCGATGGGTTCCTCATCAGTCATTGCGGGTAAAACCCAAGCTAAACCATCAATTCCTGCCGTCGCCCGACCACCCACTGGAAACCCCGGCCAAGGCATCTTGGGAAGCCGACCTATTGTAGGACCTGATACTTGCTTCCGATGCTATCAAAAGGGCCATCGAGCAGCAGAGTGCCCAAACCCGAAGGCTAAACCCGTCCATCTATGCACCACCGACGACCCTGAATACCCCGACCCTGACCAGCAAGAACCCCCTGAAGAGGATCCGACTGCGTTGACTGCTGACACCATGGGAGCCGATGACTATGAACCTCTAGGAGTGGATGGAGACGAGTTCGGTCCGTTCCTAATAATTGAACACGAAAACTTTATCGCTCCTGACAGCACACCCACAAACATTCTGCTCACCCCCGCGGTCCACGATGCTGATAGCTGGCTGCGACGCAGCATCTTTCGAACCACCTGCACCTCAGGCGGACGACGCTGTTCGCTGATCATTGATGGAGGTAGCGTTGAGAACTTCGTTTCACAAGAAATGGTTGACAAGTTGGGTCTGTCAACTCAACCACTCGAGAAACCGTACAGTGTAGCATGGTTTCGTGGTGGTACCCAACTCCCGATCCACCGTCAAAGCCTCATTAATTTCTCCGTTGGTCCTTCATATAAGGACGAAGTATGGTGCCATGTAGCCCCTATGGATGTCTGTCACATCCTTTTAGGGAGACCGTGGCAATTTGACCGAGACACTGAACACCGAGGAAAACTGAACACTTACACCTTTCTCATAGACAAGGTGCGCGTAACCCTCAGACCACAACGTGAAGCCCTTAGCCCTCGCCAAGTAGCTACACTTCGAGTTGCGACTGCCCAAACTGGTAATAAAACGACACCATCAAAGACGGTGACCACGGACCCTGTGTTGTTGATGGAAGCCCAAACATTCCAACGTGAAATACAAGAGAGCTCCACCATCTATGCTTTAATGGGACGAGAAGTAGACAATCAAGAGACAACTCCGCCTGAAGTCCCGCCTGAGATAAAACCCATCATCAAAGAGTTCGCTGACATCATGCCTGAAGAGTTGCCTGACGGACTGCCCCCGTTGCGAGACATTCAACATCACATCGACCTAATCCCTGGAGCCAGCCTACCCCACTTACCCCATTACCGAATGAGCCCAAGTGAACATGAAGAAATGAACCGGCAGGTTACTGATCTGCTACGACGTGGGTATGTTCGAGAGAGCATGAGCCCCGTGGCGGTTCCTGCTTTGCTTACCCCGAAGAAAGATGGCACATGGAGAATGTGCGTGGACAGTCGTGCTATCAACAAGATAACGATTAAATATCGTTTTCCCATTCCACGCCTTGATGATATGCTTGATATGCTATCAGGTGCCAAACTGTTCTCCAAAATGGATCTCCGCAGCGGTTACCATCAGATTCGCCTCCGACCTGGAGACGAATGGAAGACAGCTTTTAAAACCAAGGAGGGTCTGTATGAATGGACGGTCATGCCCTTCGGCTTGTCTAATGCCCCAAGCACCTTCATGCGAACAATGAATCATGTTTTGCGACCCTTTATTGGCAAGTTTGTGGTCGTGTACTTCGATGATATCCTGATCTACAGTTTGACCAAAGAAGACCACCTATCTCACTTGCGACAAGTCCTGGAAACCCTGAGAGACCAAAAACTGTACGTCCACCTCAAGAAATGCTCCTTCATGTCTGACGCGGTCCTCTTCTTAGGATACATTGTCACCGCGGATGGACTTAAAGTTGACCCATCAAAGATTCAGGCCATTCAGAGATGGCCCGTACCCAAAACCCTCACCGAAATTCGCAGCTTTCTAGGGTTAGCTTCTTTCTACCGACGTTTCATTCGGAACTTCAGCACTTGTGCGGCACCGTTGGTAGATTGCACGCGGAAAGGCGCACCCGCCTGGACTCTTGAAGCAGAAACGAGCTTTCAAAATCTAAAACATCAATTGACGCATGCTCCTGTTTTGGCACTCCCCGACTTCACCAAGATTTTCGTGGTCGATTGCGACGCCTCACATGTCGGGATTGGCGCTGTCCTAAGTCAAGAAGGACGACCTGTCGCCTTCTACAGCGAGAAATTGAACGATGCCAGATCACGGTACTCCACGTATGATGTTGAATTTTATGCCGTGGTCCAAGCTCTCAAGCATTGGAGACATTACCTGATCCAACGTGAATTTGTCCTTAACTCTGACCATGAAGCCCTGAGGTATTTGAACTCCCAGAAAACTCTTAATAAACGTCATGCCAAATGGGTTAGTTTCCTCCAGGAATACACCTTCCATCTCAAGCACAAAGCCGGAACCCTGAACCGCGTGGCCGACGCTTTGAGCCGGCGAGCACATGCCCTGACCACGATGACCGTCAGCACGACAGGATTTGAAACTCTCAAAGACCTCTACCCCACTGATCCTGACTTCGGTCAAATTCATGCCGACTGTGTTGGTACTGGGCAAGACCCAACAGCCACTTTTGTTCTTCATGAAGGTTTCCTATTCAAAGGCCACCAACTATGCATCCCGGCCACGTCCCTTCGAGAGAACTTAATTTCAAAACTACACAATGGAGGTTTAGCTGGACATTTTGGACGAGACAAAACCTTGATCCTTCTCCAAGAACGCTTTTATTGGCCGCAGTTGCGAAAGGATGTGACAAAATTCGTACAGAAATGCCAAATATGTCAAAGATTCAAAGGCCACCGGCAGAACACTGGACTATACACACCCCTACCCATTCCTCTGCGACCCTGGGAAGACATCACCATGGATTTTGTGCTAGGATTACCCCTCACTGTGCGAAAAGTTGACTCTATTTTTGTGGTTGTGGATCGATTCTCTAAAATGGCACATTTCATTGCATGTGGGAAAACCTCAGATGCATCTCATGTCGCTGATTTGTTTTTTCGTGATGTCGTCCGTTTGCATAGTGTCCCTCGTTCTTTTACTTCAGACCGTAATATCCGATTTTTTAGTCACTTTTGGCGCACGCTTTGGTCTCGTCTTGGTACTCGTTTGCAGTATAGCACCGCTTATCATCCACAAACAGATGGGCAAACTGAAGTAGTTAACAGATCATTAGGAAATTTGTTGCGATGTCTTGCAGGGGACTCTCCGTCCAAATGGGATCTAATTCTTCCCCAAGCTGAATTCGCATATCACAGTTCCACTAATAGGTCCACCGGAAAATCCCCTTTTGAGAGCGTGTACGGCTTTCCACTTACCCAATTTCTTGACCTAAAAGCCACAACCATGCAAGGGAGAAGTAGTGCAGCTGCTGAGGATCTGGTCGAACACCTAACCCACATCCATACTGAAATCCGAGCCAAACTCCAATCCATGACCCAGAAATACCAAATCCAAGCCAACCTACACCGAAGAGAGAGCGAGTTCAGAGTTGGAGAATTAGTGATGGTCCACCTAAAAAAAGAGAGGTTTCCTTTGAGAGTCCACCAAAAATTGAGTGAACGAAAGATTGGTCCATTTCGAGTCCTCAAGAGGATTGGACCCAATGCATATCTACTCGACCTGCCGCCAGACGTTCAGACATCACCGGTCTTCAATGTATCAGATCTCTTCTTATATCATGGAGATGAACAGACCGATGACACACCAGTAGCAGTTCCCGCCAATGATATGCGCCAACCGCCAGCCACAACCGATGTTGATCAGATTGAAGATATTGCAGACATCCGAGATATGATGACTAGACGTGGTCTCTTCCGACGATATCTAGTCAAATGGAAGGGACAACCTTTTACCGATTGCACCTGGATTGACGAGGATGAACTCCAACAACTCCGCCCCGATATACTTCAGAATTTCCACGATGCCATCTCGACGGAGCGAGATTCTTTTCAGCAGGGGGGAGTTGATGCAGCATGATAGCAAATTTTATGAACATTTGTGTTATTTATTCTATTTAGCATTTGTTTTGTTTATTTGATTTTATTTCATTCCCATGTAAAAGGCTCATTATAAAAGGCCTCTTTTTATATTTTTCCTTTGATTTCTTCTTTCCCTAATTTTAGGGATTTGTTGCTTCTTTTGAGGGGGAGTAGCCTCTATAAAGGGCTCCCTTGTATTAGGTTTTTTTTTAAGTTGAATTGAGTAAAAATTTTCCTATCCCTAATTTTCTCTCTCTCTCCCTCTCTCTCGGTCCCGCACACCCTCTCTCCCTGACCCCTTCGTTCCCCGTAACCCTACCCCTCCCAGCGTCGCACCCTTCTCCCCTTCTCCCTCCTGATTCCGCCGCCTCTCCCTCTTCTCTCCCTCTCCCTCTCGATTTCGCTCTCCCTCCCCGACCTTTTCTTCCCCGTCACCGAACTCCCCACCGCACCGCCCTTCCCGCAAACCTCTCCTCTCCCTCGCGCGCCGCCATGCCCAACGCACTCCTCCCCTCTCGCATCTCGCCGCGCCACCTTTCCCCTCCACGACTGCCAGTCGCGCACGCCACCCCATCGCCTCGGCCATCCCCCACCGTCGCCGCCTTCTGCGCCCCACCACCCTCGTCACTCCACCGCCCCACCCGCCTGCCGCCTGCCCCCCTCCCAGTCGCCATCACCTCCCCGCCAGAGCCGCCTCGCCGCACCATACCGCCAACCTCCTCCATCCATCACCGGTATTCTCCTCCCCGAGCCGCAACCCCACAACTTCGCCCAGCACTCAAACACCCTCCGCCGACCCTGTCTAACCCTCCCTCCAGCAACCGCGAACCCCGGTGCGGTCGCCATCGACTACCTCGTCAACCGTGGACTTCCCGTGCTGCCGAAGCCTTCCCGACCGTGGTTCCTGTCCGGGATCAGATCTGAAGCACGCCCTGTTTACCCTTGCCAGTTGTGGTATGAGCGCCCGTTTATCATATTCTACCGCATAAATATTAGTTGTGGATTGTGATATTGTTGATTTGGTTTGGTGAATCGTTGAGACCCCTAGTAGTTGCAATATTGTAATAATTTTCTAATCCTTTTAACTCATCTATTTGCCCTAAATTTGTGGGTCGAAATCGGTGCTAAAACGCAAATAACTTGACCATTATTGTTGCTGAAATTTGCTTATCGTTCATCACTTTACTTGTTCTTCAATCTCAATTCCATAGTTCCCTTGTCAAGTCGCCTGTTATGTCATTAGCCCATTAGGTTGCATCAATTATCGTTGCTGATTTTGGCCTGTCGTGCATCATTTATCTCGTTCGTCATTTTGTTTCAATAGTTCATTTGCTTGAATCGTCGTTTAGGTTATTGCACACCTTGGTTGCATCAACGGGTCATTGTATGCTTGCCTCACCCCAAACAAGCGCATGAAAAGAACAAGTGGTCCAGGTCTTCCGTCGCCTCTCCACACCTATCACATGTGTCATCCACTACCTCCAACAACCACCCCCTTCGCTCCTTGGTGAGAATTCTGTCTCGTCGAAGTGACCATAAAAAAATCTTAATGCGAATCAGAACCTTGCATTTCCAAATCAAACGCATGTCCATGGCCATCTCTTCCTCCTCATCGCCCTCCTCCACTAAACATTGGTACGCCTTCTTGACTGAAAACCTACCATCCCCCCAAGCTAAATGATCCCTTTCTTCCTCTGGTCCCTTTAGTCGTGCAAGCTCAAAATGCATCTCTATCGTAGACCCTTTGGTCCGAAAGTTCCGAAGCAAATGTCGGGGCCCAAGATCTCAGATCCCATACATAGCGAACCGAAACCTCCTTGTCCATTGACAATTGCAGCAACCTTAGGTAGTTCTCCCTCATTGCGCCACTCACTGACCAATTGTCCCGCCAAAAACGAAAACCATCATTGTTCCCAAGGATTGGCCTCAACCTAGATGTCAGTTCCGGAACCTCCTGAAAGCCAGTCCATAACAAGGACAAAAGGCGACCAGCACCAATCTCAAGAGATAGAAATCCCATAAATTTTCCTCATCGATCTGCATACCAAGTCCTTCGAGTTGCCCCATATTCGGACCACCCATTTGGTCATGAATACCTTGTTTATCTCATCTATCTGTAAGACCCCTAGGTCGTCGTCACCCTTTGGCTTAGTGACACTCCTCCAATCCACCAAATTCATTCCCTTCTTACCATGTCTTCCATCCGACCAAAAAAACCTCCTCATCAAAACCTCCATCTTCATTCGCACCTCCATCGTCAATGACCTCATAGAGCAAAAGATATTGAAATTGCAGACACAACATGCTTAAGAAGAATCAACTACCATCCCCTAGACAAAGTCCTCGCATTCCACCCCACCAGATTCCCCTCCAACCTCTCCAACAGTCCCTTCCAGTCCCTCATCTTGTAACTTCCAGCCACCAATGGTAGACCCAAATACGTAATCGACAATGAAGCCGATGGGCACCCCAGAGCCTCCGATGTGTGCTGCCCCTCCGCTTCAAAAAGTCCAAACAGAACCACAATTGATTTTCCCCTATTCACCCTTAGACCCAACAGCTCACCAAAGATCTCCAATATACCATATGCTCTTGGAAGCTACTCTTCCTCCACCTCTAAAAACATCATGTCGTCTACATATTGCAGCAATTGAACCGATACGTCCTCCCTTGTGTAGCTGAAGCACCATCCCACATCCCCTGCCAACCTCATCATAATCGTCAGAGCGTCGATAACAATGACAAACAGTAGCAGCACGAAAGGGCATCCCTGCATAATTCCCCGCTGAGGTTGGAAGAAACCCCCTTCAGTCTTTCGTTCACCAGCACTACATGAGAGCTCGTTGTTACGATTGATCCATGCAATCCACATGTCCAATCATGTCATTAATAATTATGAATCATATGCATATATCCAATATTAAATGTAAATCACATTAAATTTCTCTATGATATTTTGAATCATATCCACATTATCCATGATTATTGTGGATAGTGTTATCCACACTAATCCTAAAAAAACTTAAATCCAATTTAATTATCCAAGATGTTTCTCTACACATGTCTAAATAATGTAAATCATATCTATATTTGTGATAATTAAATCTAATTTAATTATCTAATTTTCCAATGCTCATATAATATTGCTTATGGAACAATTCTCAAACTTCTTCAAGAATTGTATGCCTTCTCAGATACTTGGAGATAAGGTCATGGTGATTATGTAGTCCATGTACAATGACTTGGATAGTGATATCTAATCTCACATCTAAATCTAGAAGACCACTCAGAGATGTTTGTTCATTTCAGACAGAATATCCAATCTTAGCATTGCATCCGAATCATATTCAAACCAATGTCCAATATTTACACTAAGATTGGATCAAGTTTTGAAAAAAGGAAGGCGAAACGAGGCATTTTCCTTGGAGGCGAGGCGAGGCGAGGCGTAACCTCGAGGCGGTCAAGGCGTAAGCCTGAGTTTGTCAGGAAAATATTTATAAAAACTATAATAAATATATTTACTGATGAAATTATCTTAATTGACATACATATAATATATAACATTGCAATATATGATGAAATTATGAAGACAAGAACGTGAAAGAAAGGATACGTAAATTCCATAAATCTATCTACTAGATTTCTACCCAATCAAAAATAGAATCATTAGCTACGATTGTCATTAAAATATCAAAGACAATATATTTTTCGCTAAAAGTATTGAGGTGCATAAGAAATTATGATTAGATGACTAATATATAAAATATGACAATATTGACATGCCTTGAATCTAATCTTGCTTTTTTCTAGTTGGTATATTACGTTGCTCATTATGTCACCTCTCTTAACACTAGCTTTTCTTTAAGCTTTATGGATTGTGTATTTAAAAGTGTAATATTAAGATTTTCTTGAAAAAATTAGACAATTTTAATGCTCAATATGAATATGAACAAACTTAAAATTCCAAGCATTCATATTGTAAATAAATATCCTAAACACCTATACATTTATAAGCATCTAAAACTATCAATAAGACAATTTAAATCCTTAAAAAATGCTTTAAATCCAAAAAACGCCTCACAGACCGTCTCGCCCCGCCTCAGACTGCCTCGTCCTTCTGACGCGTACGCCTCATCAATTCCATCTGAGGCGTATGCCTCGAGGCTAAAAAGCTCTGCCTCGTTCCGCCTCGAGGCTAGCCTTTTAATACCATTGGATAACTAGTCTAGTGAGTGAAGTCACTAAAATCCAAACGTATTTCATCATTCCATCGGAATGAAAGTGTCATGGTATACAATCGTTTAAGATCACATCACCCTTGAGCATTCTTAATACACGTAGTCACGTACATCATGCATATTGGAAGAACTAGAATAAACCTAAAGTTCTGATCTTGTTTGAATTGTCTCCTTTAGGATTTTATCATTAATTTCTCATTCAATCATTGGGAATGGGTATCGTCAATGCTTTCCAAAAGCATATATCACACCTACAAATCTCATCTATTTTTCAAAACAAGACGACCATCGATGGAATTTGGTTTATCTCAATATCTCATGACTGAGCTCATGTCTTCCGGTTCAGTAGTGAACATGTACGATCCCTTTGAGAAATCATATTACTCATATGCCCTCGTATGCGAGCCAACTCGTCGATGTATAGATCTTGATTAGGTTATCAACCTAATGACCTGCCTAATGTACATATTTAGACATATATTAATTCATCTGTCTTTGATCAGAGGATGTGTGCTTATACGTGATAGCATGCGATATAGGTCTTAGTTCTCTCGGTCTCGTTAAGTCAACGGGTCAACTATTTAACCTAACACAACCAACACCTCTGAATCTCTATTCCTATGCAAAGAACTTGCATCAAGAGGTTGGTTAGATGTCAGCCTTTGGAGTAAGGATTGACATCTCCTTCTCAGGCTGGAGATCCCTTCTTGATAATCACTTGACGGTGTGGTTGAGTCATCAATCTAACTCTTTAGATATTTAACCTTACACCAGCTTCTATGATCCAACATTTGGATCAACAGCTATATGATATCAAGATGGCCATGGTACATAATCGTAATTGTACTAAGGGGCCTATTATGCAAATAAATCATCCTTCATTTAGATTAAGGAGTGAACTGCACTAACTTTTATTGCATAATGGCTCGTCATAGGCTGACATGTCCAACACCTCTCTCTCAACCCTAGTGGTCGTCAACTTTGTGTTTGTTAAGAGCATCACTATCATGTTCTCGTTGTGTTGTCGGATCGACTGCTCATAGATCTCCATCTTCTTCGGTGCTTCGTGCTCGTGAGGAAAACTACGGATTTCACGAGACGAAATCAGGAGGTTTCATGCTCGGATCGTCAACTCGGATTGCAGGAAGTGTGTGTCTCATCCACACACCCGCAAGTGCATCCTTCATTAGATCGGACTTGAGACAAGAAGATTCTTTGTTTAGAGACGTGTGATTGCAAAACCGCTTCAAGAGGTAATCCTATTACACGTTTGTGATCTTGATGAAACGATGTCAGAATGGTTCACATATCATATGGTTCCATCTTTGTTAAAATTTAGTTTATGTTGCCATGGCAACTAGTATGACTAGTTGCCTTGATCGCATTTGATGCGATCTTCATGGTTCTGTGATGTGTTTAAGGCCTAAACCCTAGCCTTCAGTTGGGCACGTTTGTTCTGACTTTTGACTGACATATCTATTGATGAACCTCTTCTCATGCACCTATTGTATGACAATCAAGCTACATTGTTCACTGCCAACAATCCAACTTTTCGTGAGAGGATAAACATAGCGAGGTAAGTTGCTACTACACTAAAGATGAAACATGAGGGCTAACATCTCTTCTTCCCACATTAGCTAGTGGAAACAGACAGCAGACATTTTCACCAAGGCCTTAGAAATCGCCAAGGAGCCATTCCAGAAATGTTCTTCCAAGTTGAGCATGATAGATATCTATGCTCCAGCATGAGGGCGAATGTCATAGGAAAGAGTATTTATATATTTATTATTTCCCTTTTATGTAATTTCTCCATTGGTTATTTGTCATCTATGGTTTCTCATCTATATAAAGAACCCGATGACCATAGAATAAATATCTCACTCAATTCTTTCCACGGTTATTAAAGTAATTTAGGGAATCAAATTAGGAAATAGTTTACTTTTTATTTCATTTTGTAATTGTTATAAAATATGAAGAATGCGGAAGCGATTGATAAACAGAGCATAAACAAGAAAGATAGAACATGGAACACCATGATTTTACGTGGAACCCTACTGCGTGAAGAGCGGGATGAATCCACGGGAGAAGCCCTCAAAGGGGCATGTTATGCATTGCTTTTTCTCAATAGATACAAGAGGTCTAGGGCTCCTTATATAGCCTTCCCAGAGCCTTCAAGTCCCACCACTGGACGATGTGGGACTAAACACTGGATATGGTAAATGGATCTTCTCCAAGATCCATTTACCCTGCTACAACTCAAGACACATACAATCAAGTACTCCAACACTCCCCCTCAAGCTGGAGCAAGCCATGCTCAGCTTGGATAAACAGAAAGAAACTCAATTCAACGCTACATGCCCAACGCGCACATTGCTGCAGTCGATGACGTTGCTTCTCATGTCGTGCAGGTGAGGAGGAAGAACGGGCTGGAGTGTGATCCTGCTGAATCTCCTCTTCGGAGAGCATGTGCTCTGAACTACGTCTGTCATAGTCACTACAACTGAAATGAGTCTCCTCGTCGGAGTACTCTGGCCTGCCACAATAGTGTGGACAACTACTCCATCTCTGAAAAGAGTCAAACTGAATAAGGGCCGTGGCTGTGCAATCCTCTTCGGAGTCCACGGTCGCTGGAGAATGGAGTCTGAAAAATAGTCTCCTCTTCGAAGAACTGGGTCTCTCCCATCTGGCACAAGGAATGGTGCACTACTCTGGTGTACCTATGATACCACATGAAAATCCTTGCCAGCATGGCATAGGGAATGGTCCTCTACTCTGGAGTCCCTATGGCTCACATGAAAACTCTGGCCGAACAACATGAAAAGATGGGGACCTCTGAATTGATGGCATAATTGTGCTCATCTGAAAAGACCGCATACATGTGCGTGTTTGAAAATGAGTCTCTCTCTGGAGAACTCGAAAATGGACCTCAACATGGAGTGTCTCGATCTTGGACTCTGACCAATCTGTCGAGTCTGAATAACTGCGCATGGAAAATGATCGCAAACTCGTGCGTGTCTGGAAATGCGTCTCTCTCTAGAGAACTCGAAAATGGGTCACTCATCATGGAGTGCCTCGAACTTGGACTCTGACCAATCTATCGAGTCTAAATCTGCGCATGTAGAATCTTCATCTGAAAATCGTAGAGTCTGATCAACAACTGTCAGGCCTGGAGAATCTCTGAATCGGGATCATGGAACAGACCTGTGACTCTACATAATACTCCCCCTTTCTCCCATACTTGGCGGAATATGAATATCGACAAAGTTGAGAGAAGACAAGATAAAAATGGGGACAAAACATCACTTAAAACTTCTTGTGGCTTTTCATCATTTTTTTAAGCCGTCACTCTTTTTTTTAAAATATTTTTTATAAGCCGTCGAACCCCCCTTTTTTTATACGACTTTTGCAACTTTTTTTTGAATATTTTGCATACGTTTTTTTTGTACGCGCCTTTTTACCCTTTTCTCTCTCTCTTTGAACAAACTCCTCTTTTCTTTTTTGCAAACTGGTCCAACAGGACTCTCCCCTTAACATTTTTTTAACTCACGCCCAACATGGGCCGAAATATCTACAGCCCCCCTTGGGTTCTAAACAAAAAACATTTTTTTTAAAAGGATGCATGCGCCCCCGTTAGGGTTCCCATGAAAGGATCCCCCTTAGAAATGTCGCCGCCCATAAAAAAACACCCCCCGATGGGGTCTCGCTGGAGAAGACTCGTCGTAGCCGGGGGAGAAGAGGAGCTAGAGGTTCGTTGCCCTGGACACAACACGCATCACGCGCTACCTGGGCTTCGTGCGAGGGAGGAGGTCGCCTGCATCTTTGGGGCCGCTTCGCATGGCTGGGAACGAGAATGGATGGCCGCCTGGCACTTGAGGTTCCGCCTGGGCCCGCTGGAAGAGGGGCGTAGGGGGGGTTGCGAGGGCTTTGGAGCCGCGCGAAGAGGCCTGGAACCGGGTTGGGGCTGCGCCGCTTGCTTCCTGTGCACGGGGGCGTTGGAGGGTGGAGCCACCTGAGAAGGAGGCCTCGTGATGCAGGAGAGGTGCTTAGAACTTGGATATACGCCTTCGAGATCTTGATGCACTCGAATATGGCTTGATGGTAGCTTCTTCACGAGAAACTTGAAGATGGCCTGATGATGGTGCTTGGATGCGGCTAGAATAGAGATCATCGCCGCCTAGGGTTCCCAGTTGGAACCTCAATGTTGCCCATGCGGCTGAAGATGCATTGCCACGCAACTATTCTTTACGAACAGATCTTTAGTAACAATCAAGACCCGACTTTTGAACATGGATGCTACAAAATCATCTTTAAATCAAAATCTTCAAGAACAACTTGATAATCGAATCTCGAAAAACAAAACGAAAATATCTTCAAGAACAACTCCTCGAGAATCGATCCCGCTCTGATACCATGTTATAAAATAAGAAGAATGCGGAAGCGATTGATAAACAGAGCATGAACAAGAAAGATAGAACATGGAACACCATGATTTTACGTGGAACCCTACTCCGTGAGGAGCGGGATGAAACCACAGGAGAAGCCCTCAAAGGGGCATGCTATGCATTGCTTTTTCTCAATGGATACAGGAGGTCTGAGGCTCCTTATATAGACTTCCCAAAGCCTCCAAGTCCCACCACTGGACGATGTGGGACTAAACACTAGATTGGGTAAATGGATCTTCTCCAGGATCCATATATCCTGCTACAACTCAAGACACATACAACCAAGTACTCCAACAGTAACCCCACCACTTCTAAATAAAGGAGATGGTAG
Organism: Ottelia alismoides; assembly: GCA_037367405.1. Lineage (NCBI taxonomy): Eukaryota > Viridiplantae > Streptophyta > Magnoliopsida > Alismatales > Hydrocharitaceae > Ottelia > Ottelia alismoides. The sequence continues at coordinate 14,795 of JAZKJV010010175.1, read as the reverse complement.
TCATTGTGAAGGGACGGTTCAAATTGAAATCAAAGTAGAGTTTCTCCAGTTATATTTCTTTTTCCCTCTCCCTCCTGCACATTTTGAGCTTTCTTCACCAAAATCATGTCCCGACAAGAATGTTCTTCTCCTTCCTCATCCCTTCTCCAAATTTCTTCTCCAGCCAAACCATAATACAACCGATAACTTCCATAGCGAAATGAGTGGGGCCCTTGCGGTGGTAGGCACCACACTCGCATCTTTGGCAATGTTCAAAATATATTGGTTCCTTTATACAATACAGAAATCGACTGCCCATAGGAGGCCACATATGAGGGCCCTACCAAAATGAACTTTCTGCGACAGACCCTTGTAGACATAGTTTCTCTATTATCATTTTATGTATCCTGTCGTTATTTCTTTTTCTTATTTAGACATCTTTGTAATTTACCCTTTAGGTCTCTCCCTATATAAGAGAGCCTAGGGTTTTCTTGAATTATAACGAAGACTCTTTTCCCAACATGGTATCAGAGCCACCCTAGGGCTCTCCACCCGCCCCCCCCCCTCCCACAGCCGCCGCCTCTCTCTCTCTTCTCGGCACCGCCGCCGCCTCTCTCTCTTTCTTTATCTCACGCCGCCGACGCCTCTCTCTCTTCCTGGGGCTTTCATCGCCGCCCTAGGCCACAACCCTCCCCAGCCGGAGGCCCCAGCCAGCGGAGGACCCAGCCAGGGCTCCAGCCCACCGGCGGAGCCACCAGTTGCTATTGAAGCCCCTCCGAGTGCTTCCACAGCCCACCGCGCGAGATCCCTAAGCGGCTCCCAGCCGCTGCAAGGGCTGTAAGCCTCCTGTGAGGCGTGCCCTAGTTCCCTCCTCGTCCGTTCTATGGATTTGAGTGCGTAACGTCTACATACGCACTCAAATCCGATGCAGTTGGTGTAGACATTCAGCATCACATCTACATATCCTAGTTCTTCTTCAAGCGGCAGTATGTCAGAATCGAAAGTCGATATGCCCTCCACCGGCGCATTCAAAGGTCCTGCGCCAATAGTCAAGATGGGCGGGTCTAACTATGAGCTCTGGGCTATGCAGTTCATGAGCCTCATGAAGTCGAACGGTAAGAAGCACATTCTTACCGAGGATGAGCCTGCAGAGAAGACTGGGATATATGCCTCATGGGAGGCTGATGATTCCTATGCGAAGGTCTGGTTGTCCGGTACCTTGACGATGGAGATTGCTAACGACGTCCTCCATCAGCCCACTGCTAAGGCAATGTGGGACATTCTTGCCATTACATATTCGCAGGTACGAAATGAGACGAAGATATTGCAGCTTCAGCACGACATCTTCACAATGAAGCAGAACGGCAGACCTCTCCATTCTCTTTACACATCCCTAAGAGGGATGTTTGAGAAGTTGTACAGTATCATTCCTCTCACTGCAACCCCTGAGCAGCAGAAGGCGTTTCGAAACACCACCATGGTTGGTGTCCTACTTGCGGCTCTTGACCCTGAATATGATGCCGCTCGATCTCAGATTCTTGCTGATGCAGTTATTCCTCCAGTGGAAGATGTTTACAGAAGGCTTAGTCGCATTCCAGTTTCATCCTGCTCTTCTACTCCACCTCCTTCAGCGATGGCAGTCTCGCGTGGGAGAGGTGGACCGCCTTCTTGTCGTGGTCGTGGACGTGGTCGTGGACCCCAGGGAAGGGGTAGTCGCTTCAGTCAGACATGCTCCTATTGCCACCGCACAGGACACTCGGAGGAGACATGCTATTCGAAGCATGGGTTCTGATGTAAACGGGAAATCGCGGCGTCGAATAAAATAATAATATCTTTTTGGTGGCTTTTTGGTAGAAGAAGAGAATGGTTGAGAAGAGAAACACGCCGGAATGCGCGGGGTTGAAGGAGGAAGAACCGCGGAGATCGCGTGGAGGGAGGAGAGAAAATAGAGAGAAGAGAGATAAAATCTCAAACTTTAATTCATAATTGACTCGACTTACAATTAAACTCTACGAAATAAACGTTGAGATCACATGCGATCTCAATTATTTAATTAGACCATTACGACCACTAAAAACGTAAATAAAATTGATAATTATCTAATTAAATAAATGTGGCCCCATAATTTGGGGTCACGCTGCATCAACTCTCCACCGCTTTCAAAATTCGGCTCCTGACGAATTGCGTGATGTAGGTGGATTGTTGGAAAATCATCCTCGAATTGGGCTTCAATTTTCCTCCCATGGGATCACCTTCATTATTACGTTTGTAATTTTCTTCAATTTGGGGGCGTCTCTGTAATTTTCGTACCCCTTCAAATTTCTTTACTTTCTTTTCACTTTGGACCTTCCTGCAAATAAGGGTTTTATGGAATTTCAGTTTGCAATTTTCCCCACTTTCCAGCCAATCCCACAATTCCAGGGATTTGGCTCCATGAAACCCCGATAGGGTTTCGGTTCTCTTCAACAAAAGGCGCAGCCGTGGGTTCGTGCGACCCCGTAGGCGGCGGCGTCGGCTCGAGGGGGGGCTGGCGTTGATGCGGGCTGGGGCGCGGGGACTCATCGGTCGGCATCGGCGTGAGTGAGGTTGGCGGGCGCACGGGGTTGCGCGCGGAGTTGGCGAGAGGAAGATGGGCTTCGTGGGGCGGCGGTGACGAGAGGTGCGGGTCGCGATGGCGATAGAAGGGCTTCGAGGGGTGGCGGCGTTGTGAGAGTGGGGCGAGCGGTGGCGCACGATGGTGGTGCGGTTCCGCGACGGCGAGGTAGGGACTGTGGGCGGATGTGGCGATAGGGGGCAGTACCCGGGGAAGAGGAGGCGGGGTTGGGCCTGCGGTGAGATGGCCTGGGGGGTTGTTGTGGTGACCCAGGGGAGGCGCAGCCGCGGGGAGGGGCTGTAGTTGGCTGGCGGCTCGCGGATCTGTACGTGACGCGGCGGCTGGAGGCGCCGCAGGGGGGTGGCCACGCGCTGCGGTGCCAGAGGGGTCGGTGGAGGAGGCCGACGGGGCCCCTGGGGTGAGGGCTGGCCGCTGTTGGACTGGACGGGGCCCGGGGCGGATATCGGGGCCGCTTTCGGTGACGACGGCTGATCTGAAATCTTCTGGGCAGCCACCGTTCCTTCATTTTTTTCTTCTAAAACAGTCTGGACATCGCGGCGGAGGCACCGCTCTGATACCAATTGATGTAAACGGGAAATCGCGGCGTCGAATAAAATAATAATATCTTTTTGGTGGCTTTTTGGTAGAAGAAGAGAATGGTTGAGAAGAGAAACACGCCGGAATGCGCGGGGTTGAAGGAGGAAGAACCGCGGAGATCGCGTGGAGGGAGGAGAGAAAATAGAGAGAAGAGAGATAAAATCTCAAACTTTAATTCATAATTGACTCGACTTACAATTAAACTCTACGAAATAAACGTTGAGATCACATGCGATCTCAATTATTTAATTAGACCATTACGACCACTAAAAACGTAAATAAAATTGATAATTATCTAATTAAATAAATGTGGCCCCATAATTTGGGGTCACGCTGCATCAGGTTCCCAACATCGGCACGTGTTGCAGAGCACTCACAGTCTCCATTACCGTCTACTGCAGATAACCGATTCGACGAACTTGTGGCTCGTCTCCGAGATATTATGCCACATTCATCTGGTGATTCTTCAGGCGGTTCTTCAGATATTGCTACTACTGCCTCTGCCAGTTCATCAGCCGCAGCCAGTACCTCAGGTAGATCTACTGCTTTCATACCACCTCATGATATATCTGACTAATTATAGATTCCGGAGCCACACATCATCTCTGCCGAGATAGAGATAGATTACAGGCCTACAGGGACATTCCTCCTGGCCGCTCAGTACAGATAGCAGATGGTACCCATTCACCCCTTGTTGGACAGGGAGAGGTCTTCCTCTCCTCCACTATGCAGCTACAGAACGTCCTACATGCTCCTGAGTTCTCAATGAATTTGCTATCCATTAGTCAGATCACGAAGGATCTGAATTGTCGTGTTATATTTGACATGTCTTCTCTTATTTTTCAGGACATACTCACGGGCAAGGTGATTGGTTGTGGCTCTGAGCAGGGTGGTTTATATCGGCTGGTTCGACATTCCTATGCTGGCGTCTCTTCTCATTCTGCCGGACCAGTCTCTCCGTACATCTGGCATCTCCGATTTGGTCATCTTCCGCTCCGGAAAATGCATCATCTTCTGCCCCAGATCTCTCCTAATTCGTCTTTCCGTTGTGAAGCGTGTCAGTTGGGAAAGCATCATAGGTCAAGCTTCCCAAGTCGTCAGAGTCGGAGCAGTAGCTCCCCGTTTGAGTTGTTGCATATAGATATATGGGGTCCAAGTCGTGTTCCCGATCATCAGGGGCACAGGTTCTATCTTGTGGTAGTGGATGATTTTTCTCGTGTCTCATGGGTCTTTCTTTTGAAGAATAAATCTGAAGCCGGAGATGTGATCAAGAATTTGATTAATGAAATGCACAATATTTTCTCTTCTTCAGTCAAATATGTGCGGGCGGATAATGCCCTCGAATTTTGTACACGCTCACTTTCTCACTTTCTTTCATCAAAGGGTATTATTCACCAAACTACGTGTGCATATACTTCACAACAAAATGGTGTGGCGAAAAAAAAGCATCGCCATCTCTTGGATATTACTCGTACCCTGTTGATTCAGAGTTGTGCGCCTATTTCATTCTGGGGCGATGTTGTTCTTACTGTGTGTTATTTGGTCAATCGAATGACATCCTCAGTTCTTGGTGAGAAGTCACCTATCTCTATTCTTTTCCCAGATAAGGAGTTATTCTCACTGACTCCACGGGTCTTTGGTACTGTGGCTTTCGTACATCGTTTATCTCCAGGTCTTGACAAACTCTCTCCCAGAGCAGTCAAGTGTGTCTTTGTTGGCTATTCCAGGACTCAGAAGGGCTATCGGTGTTATGACCCAACGACTAAGAGGTACTTCGTGAGTGATGATGTCACTTTCTTTGAGTCTGTCATGTATTTCTCACCTGCAGGTGACAGAATGGTACCATCCAGTACCACTGATGATGTCTATATTCCTCCACCACCTATAGGGAGTTCGCCTGAGTCGTCCACACCAGCACCACCAAATCCATCGCCGCTTCCACCACCACCCATTTCACGGCCTATCATTTCGCCATTACCTAAATTCTATACGCGTCGATCAGGCCCTGCTCAGACCACCCAACAGCCTATCATCACGCCTCAGGTATGTTCATATGGCATTACTACTGACGGGTCAGATGTGGTACACGTGCAGGATTCTTCAGTACAGGACGGCCCTAGCCCCTCCAGTACAGTAGATGATGATCTTGATGTTCCGATTGTTGTTCGGAAGCAAAGGAGGCAGTGTGCTTCATATCCATTTGCTTCACAGGTTTCCTTTCACCGCCTCACTGGTGAGTTTCAACGGTTTGTCACAGCTTTGTCTTCCGTGGATATACCACGGACATACCAGGAGGCTTTGAAGAACGATTGCTGGAGAGGGGCTATGGAGGAAGAGATGAAGGCCTTGCAGTCCCGTGACACATGGTCCTTGGTCCATGCGCCTCCTGATACATCCGTTGTGAGCTGTAAGTGGGTCTTTACAGTAAAGCATCATGCAGATGGCACGTTGGATATGTACAAAGCACGCTTGGTCGCACGAGGGTTTACTCAAACCTATGGTGTGGATTACATGGATACATTCTCTCCAGTTGCGCGGCATTCGACTCTTCGTATTCTCTTGTCTGTTGCTGTGGTCCGTGATTGGAGTATGTCTCAACTAGATGTCAAGAATGCCTTTCTATACGGGGACTTACAGGAGGAAGTCTACATGCAGCAGCCACCTGGGTTTACTGCTGAGGGGGAGACACGCATGGTTTGTAGACTTCACAAGGCGATATATAGCCTCAAACAGAGTCCGAGAGCTTGGTTCCAGAAGATGTCCAACCTAATTGAGCAACAGGGATTCAAGAGGTCAAATGCCGATCACTCGTTGTTTGTCCAGAAGTCATCGGCATGTACGGTTGTCATTATGGTTTATGTGGATGATATTCTCGTTACAGGAGATGATGCTCAGGGCATAGAGAGGGCGAAGGCATTCCTAGGCCGTCAATTTGTTACAAAGGATCTTGGAACCCTGAGATATTTTCTGGGGTTGGAATTTGCAAGGAATGCACAGGGCTTGGTGATGACCCAACGGAAGTACATTACAAACTTCCTGGTTGAGACCGGCATGGATGGGTGCAAACCATCAAGTATTCCCATGGATCCTAGCGTGAAATTGTATGATGATGATACTGATGAAGTAGATAAGAGGAGATATAGAGAAATGGTGGGAAAACTCCTCTACATTACCATAACTCGTCCAGATATTCAATTTGCAGTTAGCAGGGTGAGTCAATTCATGGAGCAGCCAAGACAGGTTCACATGGATGCTATACACATGATACTGAGGTATCTGAAGTCCTCTCCAGGTTCAGGGCTGCTATTCAAAAAGGGCACAGATTTATCCATCTCGGCATATGCAGACACAGACTATGCAGGATGCCCTAAGGATCGAAAATCAACCTCAGGGTTTGCAGTGTTTGTTGGAGGATCTCTGGTTTCTTGGAAAAGCAAGAAACAAACTATTATGGCAAGGTCCAGTGCTGAATCCGAATATAAGGCCATGGCCCAAGCCAGCACGGAAATGATGTGGGCTCGCTCTGTACTAGAAGATCTGCATGTAGATGTGACTCTACCTATGAAGCTCCAGTGTGACAATCAGGCAGCACTATTCATTGCCAACAACCCAGCCTTCCATAAAAGGACCAAACATATTGAAGTTGACTGCCATTACACCAGGGATTTGATTCAAGCCTCTGCTCAGAGGACCTTTTCAGAGATGTTCATCCAAGCTGAGCATGATAGACATCTATGCTCCACCTTGGGGGGGAGTGTAGAGATAGTTTCTCTATTATCATTTTATGTATCCTGTCGTTATTTCTTTTATAGTTTCTCTATTATCATTTTATGTATCCTGTCGTTATTTCTTTTTCTTACTTAGACTTCTTTGTAATTTACCCTTTAGGTCTCTCCCTATATAAGAGAGCCTAGGGTTTTCTTGAATTATAACGAAAACTCTTTTCCCAACAACCCTCACCACATCTTGCATCGAAAACACAACCTACTTCTTGCATGATGAGTACATCAGCAACCTCTTGCAAGGCCTCTCCCCCATGTCAAAGCTAGAGGCCAACACCATCTCATGCACTAGTATAATTAGAGTAATCGATTTAAAATTAGATAGGTTGTTAGATCATTTGTTATGTTAGGTCATTATTTCTGTTACATAGCTTTTGATTGTTATTTTGAAAAGGATTATTGTTATTATTCATATTAAATAAGTTTGCAAAAACACGTCTTTTCAAATATTTCATTCGAACATGATATTTTCTAATTTAAAAATCGCCCTATACGAGTCTATTTAAGATTGATTTTGTCCAAATGACGAGTTGAATAGGAATCATGTTATATCCTCTGAAGAAAGATCACTTACCCTCGGCTTCGTAAATCACTGGCCACCAAAGGTTGGAATAATGATCTTTCTGTCGATGATAGTTACAGCAATAAGTTAGTCCCTTAACCTGGGGATCATTGATGATTCCTCCTCCTACATCCTCAATCCCAATGAAAAGGAAATATCCTCTAGTGAGAAAGCTGAATATCCTTTCAAAACTAATAAGTATGGACTCATTACGTTATTTCCTCCTATGCATATAAGGTTAGCATTAAGAAAGAAAATAAAATGAGTTTCATATCCTTTGATTTTCTTCCCTCTTCCAAGAATATCCACACTTATGTGATTATAATTTAATCATTTGTCTCAATTTCTTAGTAATCAAAGGTGAATAACATGCCTTGAAGCAAGGCTCCTTCGTTTTACCTATCCTCCCCATCCCTTTAAGCAAACCTTTCTTATCGATTTCCAACGACTTCTTGGTGACCTAGCTAGTCGCTCCTCTCCTGAGGATAATTCTGATGACTTCTTAGTGACCTAGATAACAGCTCCTCTCCCATGATAATTTCAAACTTCCTAGGGTGTAAGGCAAAGCCCTTTTCTGCTACCTCTTGCCGACATCTAGGGTCAGACAAATCGATTGACGTGTCCAGGCAATCGCAAACCAATCATAGATATGTTGATCGCCTCAAACTTCATTTGGATGTTCCAATAATTGCATGTTACATGCAAATTTTTCGAGCCACGAAAATTGGTGTGTGGTTCATAAAAATGGTTCTTCAATGATTTAGGACTCTTTGTCATCTTGCAGCAATTGGTTAATCCCCTTGAGGTAGGGCTACTAAAGATCTGATATGCTCCAACTACAACTTGCCCAGTCACTTGAAGAAAATGCACACTGACAAAACCTTTTGCTCTAAATGAGAAGGGGAAGGGCACGTAGCTCACTTTTGTTCAATTACCCTGCGCATTCTTTCTCAACTAGAAACAATGGCTTCCTCCTCGACCCATCACTAGAAATGAGCATTTGGTTGGCCCTTAAGGGTCGTGCAAAACCCATACCCATTTAACACAATGGACTTTAGGCCGGACAGAGGCCTAGAAAATACGACAAAGTCTGATCCAAGCCCGACTTAAAGCTAATGGGTCAGGCTCGAGCCATGTCCATTCAAACTACTTACACAACTAATAATAATGCTTGATAATCTAAAGTTTCTCATTCAATGGAAACACCATTAATGCATCCACTTTTAATTTGTTATTAAAAAGGATAAAACTTACATTTTCTCGTATAATGTCTTACTATAGTTTTAAGAAATGTTAAATATTATAGTTTTAGTTTGTTATATGAAAAGGCCCCATGAAAGAAAGGTTCATTCAACATATTATAGTACATACACAATAATCACGGAGTTTAAAATGGATGACGAACAAATTACTCGCAAGAATTTCTAAGATAATAATGAAACATATATCGCACAATGTAGCTCCAATTCCAAGCGAGGATCGACCTCCATCAGCAAAGTAATATAGCATTACTTTTAATTAGATCAATTCTCTTTGCAATCCTTCTAATTTCATTAAAAAAAGTCCCAAGTTCCATCTTCAATCGCTCCACCTTTGACGAATCAATTTATCTCATGCAATCCTTCAATGGTTGATTAATTACCTTACAATTATTGATTTGGATTCAATCTTCGATCATTTCATCCTTCATTGAGGAACTCATTCATCCATTCCTTCATCGCATATCCTTGATCATTGGACCCTAGAAGCTCTTATTCGATGATCTTCATGACTGTTGAATTCTCATATTGTCAAGCTTTACTCTTCATCCCGATCAATTCTATTTGACTCTGAGGTCAAGGATACTTTTTAAATTGATAACAAAACATATTAAAGAAGGGATGTCTTCTACATGATGTCATTACAACAATGTAGTGAATATAAGTAAAGAATGTTGTAATAATCCAAAAAAACAGTCCCACATCGTTATTCCACAGATGGTGTGATGATTATTGAAGATGATGAATGCTAATATATAACACATTGTATGTTGCCTTGGCTTTTGGATCTATACTCCATGAATAGTTAGTTCGTGTCAATTTTCCTCAATAATGATTTGGATTTAGAACATTCTAATATGAGACGTTGAGTGATCGAAATTCAGGAAAGTACATATTATGTTTACATTTATAAGCACCTGTGCATTGTCATGCATAAACTTTGCAGAGAATCACTAACCACCTACTCAATCATTAAACCTGTAACTGAGTTCGTTAAAGTTCTTCACAGAAAAACTCAACATTTATTTCTCGTCATTCCAGAAATGTCTTGTCATAACATTTAAACCTATAAACTAACAATATATATGGGCACAGGAATATAATCTAAATTTGATTGACATGTTAAAGGAACTTGATCTAGTTTAGGTTCTTCGAAATGGAAAGGATTTCAAATGAATTTGAATTTTGTTGTGTGCTTTAAAAATGGATTTCCTCGATTTTATGCATAAAGCATACCGGGCATTGCCCCAAATGACCCGTAAACATATTTGAAGCATGATTGCGTTTGTCAATAGAGGCATGGCCTTTAGGAAGAAGGGGCAGAATTTACAGGATCAGAAAAAGGTAGAAATAAAGGGTGATTCTAGTACTGAAACTACACAAATCGTGATCCATTTTTTATGGGAGGGATTTCGAACAAAGTTCCATGTTCAGAAAGGTCTTTGCAGGAGAAATTTGAAGAATATTTCTAAAAATAGCAATTTCAGGATAGTATAAATTCAGTGAATTGATTTAAATAAAAAGACTCACATGTAAAATAGTCCCGTGTTCACAACCTTCAAGAGGCAATGCTGCAGAGGAAGGTTTCAGTGCATCAGCAAAATCAGCTAGATTGATATAGCCCTCGCCGAGGATACTGGATCGAGAAGTACCCTGATGCATAAATAAGACATGTAATTGGTAAAAAAATCCATATTGCACCTGCATTATATTTTTTGTCTCAGAAATTATAACATGTGTAAATATGTATGCAAAACCTAGGAAAGCCAAGGCATCTTAAATCCAAACTTAGACCCGCTGAAACCAAAATGGAAAAAATCCAAACAAATACCATAGAAACGACAATCTTGTAAAGCTTCTCGTCATATTTTTTTGTTCGGATGTCCTGCAGAAGCCGTGTTGTTTCGTAAATAGGATCTGCCCATTTACAGTTTCCATTTCTGACATTTGCTTTAGTGGTCTTTGCAGCCACCTTCCCCGTGTCAAGAGGAACAAAGGATATGAACAGCTTGTCCCATCCCTTGTTGTGGCACCTAAAATTGAGGATTTTTTTCCATTAGTATGTAGTAAAGGCCGGCAACCTCGAATATATGAACCACTAAGTGATGGTTAAAAATACATATTTAAAGCACATTATAAGACAGAAAAGAAGTCCAAACTGTAACAAATGAACAACAAATGTGATGTCAGTGCTAAGTTGCTAATAAAACAGATGTTGCTAATATTTATCAAATACACAAGAAAAAAGAATGAGCACACCCCCACCTGCAGAAAATAAAGGTGGTCATAAGAGAGTATGCATGCCTGCGTATCTACTGAAAGTCATTGTCAACAAAACAAGAAGACTGCTATCAATGACTGCTCCCCTCCCCCCCAATGGAGACCAAAAATCCATGAAACCCCAAATCCTGTAAATTATGTAACACGCCATTTTGAGGAGATAAAGATGAAAAGACGAAAGAAAATGGTGTGTGTCTCCGTTCAAAAGAACATACGATCCCATAAGGGACATGATCCTAAATTTTTCAGTAAAAGGAGAAAAAAACAATCAGATGGCCAAGGAACTCGAAATGAAGGGGGGAACTGACGACAAGTCACTAGCCATAGGTTGTCTGTTTGTTTTAAGAAAATGCGTTACAGCTTCTGCACAAGGCAAACAGCATTTGGCTATTTAGTTCCCTCCCAAGGTTCTGGTAAAAGAGCTCTGCTTCGGGAGGGTAAAAACACGAGAAAAGCATTAACCCATGATCAACGCATGTGCTCGGAATCAGAAAATAAACAGCATCGCCGTCCTTACCAGATCTAGTATCACCCGTGGCATAAAACGAAGGGGTCGCTAGGAAAGGCCAACAAAAGTGATTAACATTCTTACATGGGTGGGCGTGGAATTGGAGTCTGAAGACCACTTTGACCTTGGTCTTCTCGAGCTTCCACCTGGGAACCCTCGACATTGTCGCCCTACTCCCCTCGGCAGAGAAGATCAGCTCCAAAACATCAGAAATCTGTAGCAGAATGCGGCCTCGGCGGATCGAGTGAGAGAGCTGTCTGACCTAATTCTGGGCGATATACGAAGATTTTGGAGGGAATGCGGCGACCAGAACTTCGAAGAAGAAGGTTTGGGGGGATTGATGTGATGGATCGACAAGAATCTAGGGCCTACTTGGATGTGAAGGGACGACGTTAGTGTGCGAACTGGAACGAAGAGGAGCGGAAAAAAGAGAAGGGGAATGTAGGGAAGAGACGTCGCCAAGTGAGTAGTGGAGTGGGTGTGCTAGTGTCAGGGGGCGAACGAACGCGCATTGAATAAGTGCCAAGATGTTTTAGTGGAGGGAATAATTGATTGTAAGGTTTTTTATCACTTATTCTACTCTTTTTTGTAACTTTAGTTGTGCCCTGAGTCTTACAAAAATTCATATTTTCTACCTTTCAGTTAAGTTAAAGTACCGACATAATTGATATTGCCAAAAGGATTGAGCTATGAATTATTTTATAAGAAGTTAGGACACAACTGATATTACAAAAAGGAAGGGGTATAACTTATATTGTAGGAGTTAAGAAGGGGACAAATGATAAAACCCCTTTTTCTATATACAATTCCATGGGAAGAGGAGACATAACGAAATGGAGAAAGACGTTTGGCCTGACAAAGGTATTTGATATTGAAGATTTTCTCTTTACATTTTCATTCAATTTAGATGTCTAATATATGCACACACACATACACGCATACGAGAAAAGGGAATATACTTCATTAAGTAGGCAACCTTACCTACTTCATGCCTATTTTGACCAATTTTTTTTTCTTTTGGAAAATACAACCATGAATTTTTATCACTATATCCCCATAATATGTCATTCTATTTTTCGTCGGATCAGAGACTCATATGTCATCCATCTAGAACAGGTAATTTTAACGATCTTAGAATTACCGTAATCAACATGTTCTGGATGGAGGGCCCAGAAGTCCATGTGTTTGACGAAATTGGAATGATATATTAGAGTGATATAGTTTTATGAAAATCCATGATGGTATTTTCTAAAAATAAAAAAAATGACTAAAAATGAACATGAAATAGGTAAGGTTACCTGGAAAGAGAAGGGAAGCTACACCCGAGGGTGCAGCCAACTAGCTACATCCGGCTATTTTCTCTTGTTGATTTTTAATATCTTTTTTAAAGGAAACTTATGGGCATTTACTTAATTTATTGAGTGGAATATGTGTTTCAAATTTCAAGCAAAACAAACATCTTAACATGCCCAGTTAGATAGGGTCAATTTCAAAAATTCTGAGACTGTTAAAATGTGATAGTATTTGATGGAGATGAAATAAGCATCGAATTTAGTTGAATTTGACATTAGACCATGGTGATATATGTTGATTTAAATCTCTCGAGATTTCATTTCAAAAACATAAAAAAACAATGAGAAAAATGATCGGGTGCAGTTATTTGGCTACATCCCCTGGTGCAGCTTACTCAGCCCCATATACATACATATAGAGAGAGAGAGAGAAATGGGGCTGCCCCACACCGTTTTCGACATTTTTTTATTTTTTTTTTGAAAAATATCGTCATGTATATTCATCCCTATATCCCTCCTATATAACATTCGAATTTCGTCAGAAACAGAGAGTCCTAAAGCCTCCATCGAGATGGTGTCGATTTAAAAAATCATGTTACCATTAAAAAATGATTGTCTGGATGGAGGCCGTAGGAGTCTCTGTTTTTGATGAAATTCGAATGGCATATAGGAGGGATATAGGGATGACACATACATGGCGATATTTTTCAAAAAAAAACGCCGAAAACGGCACGGGGGCAGGATCAATTCCGTCTTTTTTTCTTTGATCAACATCTTGACATTTTTAACATGTTTTTTAATAAAATCAATAACATTTGTTTGGTATTTTTTTGTCAAGAGGTATAAGCATCATAATCACACTACGGAAATAACGTAAATGCTTACTTACGTATGCCTTAGTTTGCATCCACTCATATGCGACATTCTCAGTAGTTATTCATCTGTTGCTTTCATGCCTTTAAAAGGCACAACTGACACGAATTTGTGATATTGCTTATGGAAAGAAAAACAAGGTCTTTCATATATTTTTCTCTTTTGTTTCAGCACATGTGTGCATACTTTTTATGCATTAAAATCACCCATTCAATACGTTAAATGCTAAAATATTATTTTATATGTAGCCATAAGATCTGCTTCTTCTACTGATTTTGTGCAATGTCTTAATAGGTATGTTGTATGAGCTTCTGTGTCATTCTAGAAGCCTCCCTCTGCTTTCGCATGTTTTTCCTCGTACTTTATGCCTTACTTCACCACGAGGGCTCGTGTTGGATACATGAGCCTATGGAGAGCTACTATATAATATAATATAATGTTATTGTGAATTATATTATTTCATATCTGAATTAAAAACATAATTAAGTTTGCATTATTGGTAAGGTCTCTCATTACGAATAGAGATATATACCATGCCCTTTTTGGATATCATATGATTGTTGATCTACATATTAGATCATAAAGGTCGACCAAAGTAGTGTATCTAAAGCTTTAGATTGAGGATACATCTAACATCTCAAAGTGATATTCATGTAGGATCTACAGTCTGAAAAGAGATGACAATCTTCTTCAAAAGACGGATATCCAACAACCCTCTTGATCCAGGTTCTCTGTAGAGAAATATAGATTCGTAGGTGTCGTACTTGTCAAGTAAAAGGTTAGCTTGACCATATCAGGATACCAAGACATGTATCGTTTAATGTCACAAAATGGCTCATGTCATTTGGCCTTGGACAAATACACATCTATATATTTGTATGATTGGTTGACCATTATGTTGATGACCTGACAAGGTCTACATACTGGCAAGATGGTGTCTATACAAGGAAATATGAGTGTATAACCATACAAAGGAATCATAGAGGATCATACTTGTTCAATTGGAATAAAAGAGCTCACTTGTGAAATATTCAGGTCATGACAAATTCCACATGTGGCCATCACCCCTA